>CM053785.1:79902914-79912914 GCA_028749045.1 Cupressus sempervirens
AAAAGGACCTATCATTCTTTATCAAATATTTTCATAAAGAAAAAGGTCTATTCATACATAGGTATAATTCTTCATTTCTTGAACAAAATAGGGCTTTGGTTATGACTGGTAATAAATCTTAGTCTATTTTTTGTTGATCTATCTTCTGATACACAAAGGGTTTGATGAAACTTTGTGGAAGCCTGTGTTTTTTTGTAGGAGCATGAGGATTTGATTAATATAAATACAACTTTGTGGAAGACCAAGGGTTTGGTTTTATTTTTGTGGCAGTAAATACTATTTGCTATTTTCAAATCAGCATGGAACATTTTTTCTTGTGACAAGAATGGTTAAATAAAAATCAATTTATTGATTTCACTAGTTATAGAGTTCATTCTATTGTACGATGGTAGTTATGCAATTAAACAGTTCTTGTAACTTCATGTAAAGGACATGTATGTCAATTTTAAGGTCTTCATATCGTTTTAAAAAAAAACTCTCATGTCAAAGACATGTATGTCAATCTTCAAGATTTTCATATTAATTTTTTGAAGAAACTTTTGAAGATGAACTTTTTTAGTTGTATAACAAATTCTAAGATAGTTATTGAAATAACGTCATACACTTCTCTATTTAAGAGAATGGAGGAGTGTGTTCTTGAGATGTGAATAAAAAGGTTTAATCCTAAAAAGGGACACAAAATCTTTTAGGTTAAATGATTCAAGTTGATTTCAAAGATTCATTATGAACAAACTTACATGTATAGGTGTATAAAGATACAATTATATGTCTATGTAAGATTGTAACTCATATTCAAAATAAAGAAAAGGAGTTGTATCCTTGAGTAGTTGTAGCTATAGATGTAAAAGGGAGTTGAAACTCAATAAAATAGCAGGTTCATGGAGTGGTTTTTGTCCCTATAACAAAACTGTAAGGATTTTTGAGGGTTTCCCACTCAACACAAATTTCATGTCTCTATTTCTATGATTTTTTTATTTTACTTATCATCCTGCATATTGATTATTCAAGCTATTGTTTGTGTATTCATTACCTATGTAATGTTAAATTTGCAAGAACACATTATTTTGTTAAAAGAAATAGGGTTCTGATTAAGCCCCCCCCACCCCTCAAAAGCTCAATGAAGATGTGCAGAGGTTAAGGAAAGTGGGGAAGTGCCTAGCTAACACATGGCAGCGGGCCTAGGTCGATGGTAACATGGCAATGTAGACTTTCACTCAATAAGAGATTCTCATGTGGCGTTGATGTGACGAGGCCAACAAGCAATGACATGGCACAACTGACTATGTAAGAAGAGCCAGTGAAATACTGGCACGTGGCAAACTAGTGGACCACTCAAGTGGTAGATGATGATGTAGAGGTTTGATTAATCATAGGCTAACATGTGTCAAGCCTTGTTAAAGCAAGTTTGAGCTGAATTGGATTTTAGGGAAAATATACAGCATGAAAAAATAATATTATATTATTTTTTCAGTTTTTGGACATGCATAAAATTTTTAATCTTTTAAAGTTCTATTCTAAAGTTCAAACTTTAGAAAGATTTCAATTCTTGCAAAAAGAAATGCAGTCTAGAGAACCATTCTAGGACCTGAACTTCAAAATGATCTTTTGGGCATCTCCGATGCCTCGACATAAGACTATTATATATCATCAGAACCAGGAAGGAACAAATTTTCCATTTTTGTTGGTTTTTTGTACACACACGAAGCAACCTATTAGAGTTATTCAAATTTTTGTCCTGGGTACACAATTGTCAACCACATTCAAGTATAGTAGTTCAAATTTGATTTTTAGCAAGATGCTAAACTGGATGTGCACCAAAGGCAATAGGAATGTTGTTAAGGACATATTTTCTCACCTCCAAGTTAGTTCAATGAAGGATTTATTAGCATTTTAGAAGCATATATGATGTTTTTGTCAAGATAGGATTTCTCATCAGTTAGAGGAGATATTTTCAAGTTTGTTGCAGACAATGATGAAAACAGTATCAGATTTTGGTTATAGAAAGATGAGAAATGCTTTGCAACAATAGGGAATGAAGATTCAATTGGGCACATGTCACTTCCAAATCATATCAAGGATTTCATTCCGTTTCTATATCTTTCTATTTCTATTTCATTGCAAGGGTTCTAGTTTTTTATATGTTTCATTGATGTGATACCATATTGGCTATAGTTAGTCTACGATGCCACAAGGTTGGATCTAGAACTATATTTCCACAATTTTCTTCAACTTTCTCTCTTGCATGAACAATAGTAAATAAAGCTAATATAGATAGTTATAATCTATTTAGTGGTTTCAAGAATTATTCGTATGCATCTTGAATGTATAGTTTTAAAGAAATGAATACAATGAGAAAACATCTTCTTAGTTTCATTTTGATTCTCATCTCCTTTCTCTACAATCTACAATGTTTTGTGGTTTAAGGATAAAGAACTTAAACCCTTTTGCATCCCCTTAAGGTTGTATGTTTGGTATGTTTTGCTGTTGGAACGAAGAGTCAAGTAGATGCTTGATATATTTGATATGGTTGTTGGTTATTTGAGAATGATGTTTCATGAGAATGAGATCTTTATGAACACTGATGTCTGATTCATAAAGTGATAAGATAGATCTAATATCTTGATGTATGGAATATGTCACTAGTATCATAGATGTATGTGTGTGATTTATGGAACTGCTCAATAATTAAAGCATTGATCAGCCATAGAATCAACTTGTTTTTATTGTTGCATATTTGGACATTTACTGAAATCAAACTTATAATCATCAATTTCCTTTCCCTTTAAGAGATAAAAGAATGCCCTCACTTAGCTTATCAATTTCTTAGGTCATTTATTAGCTATTTCATATTTATGATCTTTGCATAAGTACATAGGATATAAGGATTTTATCTACTTTGTTTAGATTCAATGTATGCTTTTGAACAAACTGGTACCATATGAAGAATCTATAGGTATACTTACGTAGGTTTTGTAGAGCTTGAAGTAGAAGAAGGGTCTAGCATTATAATTGACCTAGTGTTTGAAAGGATATGTTGCAGATGGGAAGTAGTTTCCCATAAATGTATTTTCTCATCAGGGTATTTTGAAGCAGAACATTTTTAAACACCAACAGAGTCTATGAACACTTGGGAGGATAGGGTATCTAAATATTTATGGGGTAGAGATGGTGATGGAATGGAACTAGAGGAAGATAGTGAAGATACCCCTCTCATTCAAAGAGTTAATAGTTTACCCCACTAAAAGGAAGACCTCTAAAGAGGAAAATAAGGATAAGTACACTCAAGATGTTGGAGAATAGAAGAATATTGAGAAAGTAGATTCTCTAGTCAATAAATTTGTTGAGTAACTGGTCTCTAATTGTGAAGATGATCTTATACAACATTGTGAAGGATAAGGATGACACTGCTTCCACTTCTATCTAGAATTCTCCTAATAATACTAGCAGGGTTAAGGATAAAGTGGAGGGCTCCATTACCTTTGACAATTGGGTTAAAAATGAGATTAAAGTCATTAAGTAGGTGGTTGGAAATTCAATGTTAATTTTGAATGAAAATGTTGACATGGAACAGTGACATGGAATGGACCAGACCAACTAAAATACATGTTGCAGTCATCTCCAGGATGGACATGAATATTGAGGTAGTGACATGGAAAAGTAGTATAGGTTGCAGCTTGTCGCATTCTCACATGTAATGTGGAAGTTGCTGATTGTGCATATGGGAAAGCACCTAGATGACACATGGCAGTCAACAATAACATGGGTCAAAATTTGACACTCCAAATTTTGACACATGGTGAGATAGATGGCAGGGGCTTCCCCCCATTCTGAAGATGCATAGAGTTTAAGGAAAGTGGGAAATCACCTAGCTAACATGTGGTAGTGGGCCAAGGTCAATGGTAATTTGAAAAGGTAGACTTCCAACCAATTAGAGATCGCCACATGGTGATGATGTAGTGAGGGGCCAACAAGTGATGACATGGCATAGTTGACTATGTAAGGAGAGCCAATGAAATACTAGCATGTGGTAGACTGGTGGACCAATTAGAGGGTGCCACATGGTGCTTGGGTGTAGGTGACGATGCAAAGGTCTAACCAATCATAGACTAACATGTGTCAAGCCCGATCAAAGCAAGTTTGACCCAAATTAGATTTTGGAGGGAAAATGTATAGCATGCAAAAATAATATTTTATTATTTTTCAGCTTCTAAACATGCATAAAATTTTAAATCTTTTAAAGTTATATTCTAAGGTTCAAACTTTAGAAAGATTTCAATTCTTGGAAAAGGAAATGCAATCTAGAGAACTAGTCCAGGGACCTTAACTTCAAAATGATCTTCTGGGCATCTCCGATGACTCGACATAGGACTATTATATATTATCAAAACCAGGAAGGAATGAATTTTCCATTTTTGTGGTTATTTACTACACGTGAAGCTATCTATTGGAGTTATTCAATTTTTTTTCCCAGGTACTCAATTTTCAACCACATTTAGGTATAGTAGTTCAGATTTGATTTTTAGAAAGATGGTGAACTCAATGTGTGGTAGAGGTAATAGGAATGTAGTTAGGGATGTATTTTCTCACCTCCAAGTTAGTTCAATAAAGGATTTATTAGAATTTTAGGTGCATATCTGATGTTTTTGTCAAGATAGGATTTATCATCAGTTAGAGGAGATATTTTCATGTTTATTATAGACAATGATGAGAATTATATCAGACTTCAATTGTAGAAAGATGAGAGATGCTTTGCAACAATAGAGAATGAAGATTCAAGGGGAATTGTGTCACTTCTCGATCAAATCTGGGATTTAATTCCTTTTCTATATCTTTCTCTTTCTAATTTATTGTAAGGGTTCTAGTCCTTGATATGTTTCATTGATGTGATACCATATTGGTTGCAGTTAGTCTATGATGCCATAAGGTTGGATCTAGAACTATATTTCCACCATTTTCTTTAGCTTTCTTTCTTGTATGAACATTAATAAATAAAGCTAATATAGATAGTTCAGATCTATTTAGTGGTTTCAAGAGTTATTCGTATGCAATTTGAATGTATAGTTTCAAAGAAATGAATACAATGAGAAATAATCTTCTTTGTTTCATTCTAATTATCATCTCCTTTCTTTATAATCTTCAATGTTTTGTGGTTTAGGGACAAAGAACTAAGACCCTTTTGCATCCCCTTAAGGTTGTATGTCTGGTATGTTTTGCTATTGGAATGAAGAGCCATGTAAATGCTTGATGTATTTGATAGGGTTTTTGGTTATTTGAGAAGGATGTTTCATGAGAATGAGGTCTTTATGAACATTTTTGTCTAATTCACAAAGTGATAAGATAGATTTGATATCTTGATGTATGGAATATGTCACTAGTATCATAGATGCATATGTGTGATTTATGGAACAACCCAATAGATAAAGCACTAATCAGCTTCAGGATCAACTTGTTTTTATTGTTGCATATTTGGAGATTTGCTGAAATCAAACTTATAATCATCCATTTCCATTTATGTTTAAGAGCTAAAAGGGTGCCCTCACTTAGCTTATCAATTTCTTAGGTCTTGTCATTAGCTATTTCATGTCTATGATCTTTGCATAAGTACATAGGATATAAGGGTTTTATCTACTTTGTTTAGATTCAGTGTATGCTTTTGAACAAACTAGTACCATATGAAGAATCTATAAGTATACCCACCTAAGTTTTGCAGAGCGTAAATGAGAAGAAGGGTCTAGCCTTATAGTTGGCCCAGTGTCTGAAAGGATATGTTGTAGATGGAAAGTAGTTGCCCCTAAATGTATTTTGTTTCATCGGGGTAATTTGAAGCGTAACATTTCAAAACACCAACAAAGTCTATGAAGACTTGGGAGGATAGGGTATCTAAATATTTATGGGGCAAAGATGGTGATGGAATGGAACTAGAGGAAGATAGTGAAGATACCCCTCCCATTCAAAGAGTTAATAGTTTACCCCACTAAAAGGAAGATCTCTAAAGAGGAAAATAAGGATAAGAAGACTCAAGATGTTGGAAAATAGAAGAATATTGAGAAAGTGGATTCTCTAGTCAAGAATATTGCTAGGTACCTACTCTCTAATTATGAAGATGATCTCATCCAAAATTGTAAAGGATAAGGATGACACTACTTCCACTTCTATCTAGGATGCTCCTAATAATATTGGTAGGGTTAAGGATAAAGTGGAAGCCTCCATTACCTTTGACAATTGGGTTAATAATGAGATTAAAATCATTAAAGAGGTGGCTAGAAAAATAGATAAAGATTTGCAATAAGAGGTTGAGGCTAGTAGAATTTTTGAAGAAGGTATCCCAAGGAAAATTCAAAATTTAAAGAAATTTATTGGGGATAGGGACTCCAAAATCAAAGGGTTGGTTTAGAAACTCATTACTAGTAATAGTAAAGTGTAAGTTGAGTGAATTGAGCTCAAGGTGTACTTGATTGGAGAGGATAAAGGTTAATAGGTTGATGCAACATGAGGATTTGGTAAAAGAGAAAGAGGAAAGCTAAATAGGAAAGTGACTACTACTACTAAGACTCTGGAGCCTAAGATGGCTAAGATCTAGGAAGCCAAACTCTTAAAGGACTTGGCTTAGTTGTAGCTCTCTACTTGCTTTCTTCATTTTTGTTGGACTAGTCTATGATCTAGTTTGTGTTGTTGTGTCAGTTTCTACTTTTTAGGATGTTGGTAATTGAAATGTATTATATTTTTCGAGCATAGTTGTAATTTTGGACTCCATCATTATTATTGATGTATTTTGAAACATTTGGGTTTTGGTTCCCTATAAAACTTGTTTTCACCATAATCCAAAAACATGATAGTACCATTTATATGAAATACATATGTAAATAATCAACATACATTTATCATAAAGTTGGATTTATCAATATGATATAGAACATCTTCACTTTATAGAATTTATAATACAAAAATTGAGGGTCAACATTAATTTGTGAATGGATAACTAGGATTGAATTGATGTTAAGGTTTGGATTAAAATCATAGCATGTTGACGAGATTGACATTAGGTGTAAGAGTTGGGTTTGAAGAATGGTTGATGACTAAGGGTTGATATATTAGGAAAAAAATAATTATTTGGTTTCTAAGATAGGTAATATTTTCTTTCTTGAAGATGTAATTTTTTTTCTTTTTGACATTCCCCAGGGATGTGGATAGATTTTAAATCAAAATTATTTTAAATAAAAATAGATTTTTCCCCTTCTACACGTGATTGGGGGTTAATTATATGAATTCATAAATACATTTATGTATTAATAAATTGATTTACTTCAATGAGTGATGAGATACCATTTAATTGATTAAATAAATATTTAATTAAGGTGGCAAAAACGGTGAAAGGAATGTCAGTAAAATAGAGAATAGCTATTATTTTGTTAACGCATAGAGTAATATGGGATAAAATCTATTTGGGTATATGTTAGTTTTGGTTCTTGCAAAATCATTAATAACTAATTAGAGAAATAAGATTATACAAATGAAAAAGTTTATCCTATCATTTATCATGAATTGTCCTTCTAGGAGAATGAGAGACATAAGCATTATTTAGATAAGAAGCTCACATGTACTAGAAGGAAAACACTTTAAAAAGGACACATGTTAAATAGATCTAACATTAGAAGGGAAAGCTAGATAAGGGATCGTATGGGAAGAAGAATGATAACTCATAATGAGGTATAATGCAAGATTTAAAAAAATTGATCAATGATGGCTCAATTTTTTTTTTTTTTTGAGTATAAATTTAGGCTAGGAAAATTTTGGATAATCCTAGTTTGATAATATCTATGTTTGGAATATTAGATATTATCAAAATCTTAGATAATCCTAGTTTGATGGTTTGATAACATATGTTTCATAACTAAGATATTCCAAGCTTTTAGATAATTTTTCATATGTTGATTTTCCTATATATTATTTTATAATAAAGTAGGCCTTGTTCTCAAACATATGATTAATTTTCATTTGTCCTTACACATATGTGTAGAATGACCTAGAATCTTATGATATAAATAACAAGGAATTGAATAAACATGTATATGAAAATCACCTAAATATAAATGAGTTTCAAAGATAAGAGGCATGATTTACACAAGAGAATAGGAAGAGGTCTAAATGATTGTCATTATCATATATTTAATTATAGAGATGAATAAGTATTTTGAGAATGTTTATATTCAAAAATCTTTTTGAATACAGGAAGGAAAGTGCTTCTGACTTGTTTGAATATTAGTAAGGGGCATTTTTCTTCAATATAATGGTACTATGAATAAAAGTAAGAAATTTTTTCAAGAGCGACTATTCATAAAAAAAGATTTTACATTCAATGTTATAGTAAAAACTAGTAAAGAAATGCATCTATAATTGATTAAAAAAAGTCAATACAAAAGTAAAGAATTTTTTCCATTGTCAATTAGATCTTCTTGAGCCATATTTGTCATGGTGTAGTTATGCAACTATTCAAACCCAAAGGATTATTCAGATTAGACAATTTTTTATAAATTATTAATTAGATAAAAAATAAAAGACAACTGGACTTTGATTTTCAATATAATTTATAAATTTGAAAAAAAAAACTCCCCACATAGATTTGGTTGGCTGGGCAGTGACTATCCATGCACAAAATTCAATGTGGCTAGATGCCCATGTCCCCATATGAGGCTATGGTTATTTTACTTACCATGACTATCATACCTGACAAGTTAGCAACACACTCTCACATCTCTCACAAGGGTAATATCCCAATTCATATATAGCTTTGAATACAATGAAACAACTTCAAACTCTTAAACTCTTTATGGATATTTGTTTTCCCATTTTAAAAAAATGTTTTAATAATTTTAAGCTTAGTAACTACAAAAAATTAATATATTACTATTATGTGAATTTTAATATATTTGTACGTTTACTTTTTCAATTATACAAATAATAATTATGGTATAATATCTAATTTATGTTTAAGTGTTTAAAAATTTTTTTTGTAAGAAATTCTTATAATAAATTTTTTATATTTTTAAAAACAAAAATATAGATAATATATGAAAAAAATTGTATAGTACATAATTAATTAATTTCAAAATTTATAAAATATAAATTTTTATTAATATATTTATATATTATTTTAATCAAATTTACTTATGTATAATTGTGATATTTTTATGCAAATGCATTTAGTTTAAGATGTATAATTTTTTCTAAATACAATTGTATAATTTTGTATAGTTTTTATTAAATTATTATTATCATATTAATTATTAAATGCAAATTAAAGCTCTTTGATAGGAGCTTGATGTGTAATTTTCTTTTTACTGCCACCAACCACTAAATACAATAGCTGACACAATATAATCTTTAGATTAGATACTTTTAAAATATTAACTGTGTAAAGTTAATTAAAACTTTAACAATTTAAAAATATAACAGAAGTTGATTTCTTCTTTTTTAAAGTAGTTCTAAGAAAAAATTGAATAATTTAACCAAGTGTAAAATTAAAGATTCTCACACTTTCTGAAAGTTATGCATAATTTTTTTTTAATGTTTATATTTATTTATATTTGCATGTGTAGGTGTACATATTATGTATTATTTTGATTAATTTATGTATAAAAATTGATAGATTATGAGAATTAAAATGTGCTTATTATTTTTATTGTTCAATATTTTTCTTAAGTTTTATCAAAAACTCTAGGGTTATGTTTGACCAAAATGTTGAAGTTTTATCTAGTTGATGGTTTCAATTTCAATAATATATTTCTCGTAATAAAATATAGACATGTTTAATTGAGAGTGAATAATCTAATTTTTTGCATAGTAAGTTATAAGCATGATATCATAGGAAGTTCATGAATTCTATATTAATGCTTTCAGACATTTACTCTGATTTTTGGTAGTTTACTATAAGAGAGATATCTCTCTTTTTATTTATAGTTTTTAATTTAATTTTGGAGATGTGTTTGGCTACTTTGAAACA